>JABSTR010002129.1:0-36730 GCA_013339765.2 Haemaphysalis longicornis | reverse complement strand
GAGCCACCGTTGAGAATCGGGTTGAAACGGAGCAGACGACGCACGCCCCGGCGTTTTTTTCTTCTGCGTGCGGACACAGTACGTAGCCCAAGCCGCGCCATGTGCGTGGCACATCGGCCATGTCTGTGTCCATTTCCAGTGTTGCCAAGCGAAGAAATTGCCAGCTCAAGTTTTCAACGAATACCACCTATAGTGACAACAGCAGGCGGCAGTTTTCTGCAGTAGATGAGTATATCATTTGCTATCGCTAAAACCAAGCATCGCTGAAGTTTTTAATCAACGAACGCTGCAAATATCCCTTGTGTGTTAATTTTCTGTCTTATATTTGCGTAATGTTTTCTTCTTGTTCAACAATGTTGACAAGTATGAACATTGACACCGGACTGAGACGTTTAGATTTGGCTGTGAATATATAAGACTATAGCGCAGATTCTGTTTTAATTTGACCGGGTGGCTGAATCGAGTCACACAGATAGACAGACACACAGAGAGACCAAAATTTCTGGGTTTAAGTTGCCCAAGAAAGACTATCTTCTTTGAAAGACGCACAGTGATGGTAAGGTGAATGGGCAACCGAAGCGCGTTGGCGATGACCTCAAGTGCGGCTTTTGTGGTCATGGTGTATGGCCCGGTGACTGGGATTAAGGAAGATAGAAGTAATGGATGAACTCGAGTTTTCACCAACCGTGGACGACGTATGGAATTACTGGGAGGACGACGAGATGATGGAGTTGACGCAGGCATAAACGGTTGACGAAAGTGACCAAGCGTGCAAATATCGTTAGCGATCACGGAAGAACCGTAAAGATAGCCTCGTGAGGCGTAGGCGTGGCTATTGCAATCAGCAAATGTATTTCTTGTAATTCCATTACTTTGAGACTGACCTCAAAATTATATGGCTTCTTTGACACGCCACACGTGGAACTGCGTTATTTGGTGCCTGCTGTAAAACTCCTGCAGCACTCCTGATTCCGCTCGTAAACTTGGCGCATGTAAATGATTTAACGACTGCGTACCCTAGCGCCCGCATTTTTCTTTTTGGGGACTTTATTTATGCTTTTATTGACTGGGTAAACCCAATTACACTGACATCAGGAGAGCCCGAAGCCCATAAAGTTCTTGATGAGTGCCTCAACTCTAAATTATCCCAAGTTGTATCGCAACACAACTTCGTAACTCATACGTGCGCCACCACCCTTGACCTAATACTAACCTTTCACCCTGAAAGTTTTTCGTCCATTTCATATCTTGCATAAATTAGTGATCACAAAGTAATTTATCCCAAGGTTGTGTTCAACCCCGTGTCTCGTCAGAAATGTAAAAAAAACTATACGTCTTTATGACAAACGAAATTATACAGCAATCATTGATGAACTCCGCTCTACCGTCATTTGAACCATTCTTCTAGAGTAGATCAGTGCACGATATTTGAAAATTTTTGCGGACAAAGTCGCTTATCTTGTGAGAAAATATATGCCCACATTATTTCCACGCCGGCACTCAAAGCCCTGGTTCACCAAGACTTTAAAACACTCTGAAAACAAATAGAAACGCCTCTTTCGTTCATCCAACTGAAAAGAAGACAATTTTCGTATGGGCAAAACACTATGTAGCCGAACAGGACGGCTAAAAAAAATACGCGAAGCAAAGCACTCCTTCACAACTGTAACTTGCCGAACATTCTAAAAAGTTCACGGAAGTTTTCTGAAATGATCAACCCTTACCCTATGCAGTCTACTAACTTCACCGATGATGCCAGACCAAAAAGCGACGTTGACTGTGCGAACATCTTTAATAACGCATTTGGATCAGTGTTCACAAAACAAACGGACCCTTCATTTTTCATGCCGACTTCAACTATACAACTCTTCATGCCATCCATCACATTTTTGTACCTGGTATAGTATCTTCAATAAACAAACTATGCTGTCGTCCTCCGCCGGTGTAGATAATATTACCTCCAAGTTCGTAAAGAGCACTGTAGTTCTTTGTGCCGAACATTGATGTTTATTGGTTTTGCAGTCACTTGCAACAGGCCAACTACCCGACGATTAGATAAAAGGTTGACTGTAAAACTGATTGCCGCTTATCGCCGTAGTAATCAGTTGCACCAGCAGCAGTGTCATTTTCTTTGCCGAGTGTCTACTACTGCTAAAGCTCACCGCCTTCTACGAAGTATCAAATATCTTAATCAGTGCCTAAGTATCTAAAGTCACTGTTCGTCACATCAAAAGTCACCACCTCCTTTTTACTGGTGCTTTCACTCATGCGAGCAACACGGGGCACGCATTGGGATGATTAGTCTGCAAAGGCATGTCAAAATCGTTTGAACTTCCGTTAGATTTAAGTCTCTAGCACGAGGCTCAACGTGTGTTTAGCACCTATACCGAATGATGAGACATATTTTATAAGGCGTCACCCTTTTGGGAATGCAGAGCGCCCTTTTACCCCACGCTCTGCGTTGCAACGGAGGGCGAGAAAACTTAGTGCCCCATGCGGCTTATCTCGCAGCGTCTCCACGAACGCCGAGGGCGACGTCTCTGCGCATCCTGAGCGCCGCCTGGTGGATCGCCATTCTAGTGTTGATGAACTCCTTTGCTGGACAGTTACGCGCCTGTCTCATGGTGAAGAACGACATGAAAAAGATCGACAGCATGGCTGACATAGCCGCTATGCCCAAGCTCAGGGTCTACGTGCTCAAGGACAGCTCCAATTCACGTTACCTCCAGGTATGCTCGAAACTTATCCGCGAGAAACGCTGTATATGGAAAAACTCGAGAAATTCTGCCCAGGAAATTTTCTCAGGCAGTTTTTTTTGACTCTCCCAATTTTCAAAAACGGTGCACAAAACATGTCAGAATGAAAATAAAATTCATAAACCTATACGCTACCTCGGGAGGGAGTGCGCAGTTGAAGTTGGGATACCATCGCTACGCAGACCTCGGCTTCGTGAGGGTAGGAAGATGGTCTGCTACTTGCTTTTGTTCTTTAAACACCCGTCTGGAACGCCATACTTCGTTATACATAAGTTATGCATAATTCGAGGTAAATGTGGTGACTTAGTAACATCAGTCGGTCGTATGAGTGACTGCTTGAGCTGTTTTACGTGCGTCCAAATCCGTTGGGAATATTTTGAACAATATTTTACGAAGGGAAATTAACTCTGTGTTCTATTGCAGTCGCCGTCAAGGAAGGAGGTAGGGTCTGGTATAAAAGATAAAAGTGGGCCATAGGGTCCTCTGAAACAAAACAGACCCGCCGCGGTGGCTCAGTGGCTAAGGCGTTGCGCTGCTGAGCACGAGGTCGCGGGTTCGATTGCCGGCCGCGGCGGCCGCTTTTCTGATGGAGGCGAAAAGCAAAAATGCCCGTGTGTACGACATTTCGGCGCGCGTTAATGATCCCCAGGCGGTCAAAATTAATCCGTAGCCTCCACTACGGCGCGCCTCATCGCCTGCGTTGCATCGGCGCGTTAAACCCCACAATCAATCAATCAATCAATCAATCAATCAATCAATCAATCAAAAACAAGCAAAACTGATCTAATGGTTTTGTGTTGCACGTATCTCACGCACCTCATCTAGACGCACCCAGGGCAAGCGGAACGAGCTGTGTGGAACATGATTCAACGACACGGCACCGCCATCCATGGCCTCTACGGCCTTTCGAGAGATATCCTGATGCAGATTGGCCAGGGAAAGGCCGTCGCCATAAACGCCCTCCTGGTATCTCAAAAAGAGGCACGTACTTTATTTCTTTTTTAAGCACTCCAATAGAAAAAAACTCCCAGCTCCCCTCGCGCAACCTCTGTGTAGAGCCGACGCTTAGGCGGTAAGGCGAAGGGACCGCGTTTTATAGCCGCATAATGGAAAAAAAAATCCAGCTCCCCTCGCGGGAACCTCGGGGTAGATGCGACCATAGGCGGAGGGCGAAGGGACCGCGTTTATAGACACGAATACGTTTGTGTTATAAATTGTCCCATCGATAACGTTGGCGGGTTGTAAAGCGGCGTGGACCTAGGGTTTGAGCCAAAGAGTGATGTTGCTTCGCAGAGGACGGCACACCGGTTATATGCTCAGCGCGCCGAAGGAGAGGAAACCGCGAAGAGAGAGTAACCGCACAGCGCGCCCCAGCGCTCTGCCAGGGCTTGGACTCAACTTCCGCTGGACCTGGCTATGACGCCAACACAATCCAACACAATGAACTTTAATCCAATCCAATCTTAATCCAATCCAGTCCAATCGTTTCCAATAAATCCAAGCCCAGCCAATCTAATCCAATACCAAGCCAAGTTCCAACCCAAGCCAAGCAAGCCAAGCAAGCCAATCAACGCCCATCGCGAGAGACATGGGGCGTTCCATTTACTGTTTTAGAAGATCGTTGCCGTCTCGCGGACAGTCGCCATGTGAAGCCCCTTCCAATTCTAACGAAGCATGTCAACGAAGTGCTTCGAGGAGACACATCAATCAGCAACGATGCAGGCTACCTTCCTGTCTAGCACCAATTAATGAACGCCATCGCCACCTTTCTTCGTATTAATGTTGAAAACAAAGCACTTGTTTTTATTGAAATATTTCGCATAATTTAATAGTGACGATATGACTTTGTTTAGTGTTTTTAAGACGAAACTTTGCAATAGCCACGGTAATATTAGTTACGAAACTTGCGGCTTGCGCCAACTCAAACTGTCTGCTACGACGCTGTCGTCTGCGCTGGTGTTGCGTTCTGCGCCGCGGCGCCGTTCCAATTTTATTCTTCAGACGTCTGCGTTAGACGCCTTCGTAGGCTGTCTACGAAACTGTCCGCGAATTGGAACGCAGACTATAGTGAGAAACTCTATGGCGAGAGAGTGTTCGCTATCCGAGGAGAGGGGGAGCGGCGGAGATCGCAGCTGGCGCGGCGAGTAGAATGGGGGAGGGGCGGAGAACGCCGACGACGACGACGATGACGCCGGAAGGACAAGGCGAGTGAATGAGATGCTCTGCATCTAAAAACGCAGCTATGTACTTACCGCAACCAAGGAAAGTTACACGCTCATTTAATCGTGTGTCCCCTTGAATAGCTTGGTGTTCTTCTCCCGCGAAATTTTTGTCAAAAGCTTAGTGTTACACAGACACCAACCAGGCGAGCAGCGGGTTGCTGTTTTAGACACGAATAAAATAACTGTTATAAATGTTATATAATCATATTTCGTATACCTGGTTGATTATGCGGCTTCAAAAGGCTAAAATATCACAGTGATGCTCAACATTTTCTAGCGACGACCTCCGAAATAACGGTAAATTTGTTTACACGTAGAACATCCAAGCAGAAATACTAAGTTCAATGGCTCTGCATCGACTTCGTACGAATTGCAGCTGTATCTCAATACATACTTCAAAGAGTAATTTTACAGAAGTTTTTCTTAACAAACCCAAAGAGTGAAAATTGAGGCTTCAATTCGGTGCACAAAATAGGCAAGTATGTTTTCGAGAAAACATGATTACAATAGGGTTTTCTTATAAAGCGCATTTACAATTCTTTTGCGAACGAGTGAGGCAAGTCGGGTAGAACACATTGCTTTTTCGGAAGGCGCTGAGAGATTGCATCCCTAGAAGGGCAGTGAGTTTCGTCGTTGCTTTGTCTCCATGTCTCGCGACTTATAATTTTGACCATGCATTCGAGTCGATGTGCTTGTTGAGACATACAAAATGTCCGCCTATCTGCTTGCAAATGTTGTCGAAAGACGGTAGCCTTCTGCAGCCCTGATAAATTAGTCATCGTATCTTTTAATCGCGTTTTATGGGCATGTCTTTGTGTCTACAGTTGACACTTCATGACCACTGCCACGGTCTCGTATGGGTAAAAAAATGTGTGATTCGGCGCCGTTCATTCCAGCGCACCGCCGAAGAGACCACCGAAGCGACACGGTGGCGCCATGTAGCATTGGCTCAGGGAAACACGACTTCGCTACCCAGGGCCACTGCCACGTGGCGGCACCATATCCTCGGCGGAGGGTTTTCGTTCGTCCGTGGCTCTGCGATTCTCATTCCTGCAGTGGCTAGCTTTTCCTTTGCCATCTCAGCCAATGAACCCATCGTCTATCATCGTGTATTTTTAATAAAAACGCTGCAAATAACGTGTTCGTAATGACTTCTTGCTCAACAATATTCCCAAGTATGAACACAACCACCAGATCTCGATGTCTGAAAATTGCTTGGGCTGTACAAACGTCGCGTTCAACACTTGCTTCAACTTTGGCCGGGTGGCTGAATCGGGGGAGGGACAGACAGACAGACAGACAGACAGACAGACAGACAGACAGACAGACCAAAATTTCTGCGTTCAAGTAGCACAAGAAAGACTATCGTCTTTAATAATTGGCTTTGAAGACGCAGTAGGCAAGCGCAGAGAAGTACACATGGCAAAAGAGCTTCACCGTAACCGTGATCACAAGAGATCGGCAGGACAAGTCTATATTGCAAAATATTACTGATGGGTTTAAAATGCCAGTGGCGAAACTTCAAAGCCTAAGGTCAAGGCTGTCGCCTGTCCCATTAATTTTAATTTTAACAGAGTAGACCCTCACAACTAACGAATGCCTGACGCGTCGTCACACCCCACCCATGGCAGCTATCTCCGCTGTTAACGTACCAGTCAATCAGAGCAAGTTTGTAATCGACATACAACGTCACAAGATGTTTCTTAACATAACTTGTTAAACAGGGCGAAAAACTGTGCAATAAAAATATTTGCAGAGTTTCGGTAGGAAGAAGTAGCTCTCTAAGGGAACTGCGCTGGTTAGCCTGTATCCTACCCATACATCCTCGTCACGTGTCTGAAGGTTATATACCCACAAGTCCCTTGTTTTTGTCAGCTTGATTAATAGAGTCGTGGGAGTGTTGAGGATCCATGCTAAACCGGCTTATCATGCTCGTCTTACATTCTGGACATCAGAGGCATCGATTCCAAGGACATATTTATCCTTTTGTTTAAGGGGTTGTCAAACGGTACAGTCTTACCGCAGGCAGACGTCAACTTATAATCAGTCAAACATTGGCTTTGCAGGTCGTTAAACTGCGCAGTGTCAAAAGGAACATGAAACGGGAGCAGGCTAACGAAAATAAGAGCAGGCAAGGGCACACAAACGGCAGTTCATCCCACGTAAAACGGCGGGACGTTCACAATTGCGTAGTGTCTATCCCGGGATCTATCAGTCACGAGAGCCTTGGTAGCGGCTCAGCATTGGCTGACTGGGGATTCCCTTGGCGTTTGGACATGGGACTGCCCGCTGCAGGTCGCTCAACGAAGGTGGGCGCTGACCACCCGCAGTGGTTAAGAAAGACGAAGCGGAACGGAAGAACCCCGCTAACCAAAAAAGAGGCAAGGCATGATTGGAAGCAAACGTTTTGCAGGCTGTTCATTTCTACGTAGTTGCCACGCGTATTCACAAAATGATGGGGTATTCTACATCCGGCACATAGTGTTAGAATGTGAGTATCCATCCAAATCATCCCTAAGGGTATGTCAGCGGGACGATAGATTGCCTGGTTACCACCGTAACTGGTAGCTTTAGGCGCATGGTAGTTTGAGTCCTTTTTGGTGGCGCAGCACGAGAGTTCATAGGAGAGACCCCCTACAAACTCAGGGACTTTACATTCATTGTTCATTTGAGCTGCCGTGAGAACCTTGCCATCAACACAACAAAATATTTCACCTGCTTCTTAGTCTTTGATATGGCGACCATTTCCTGGCCAATCTCTTGGCCTCGGCGACAGCAGGTTTCTCGCCTCCTAGTATAGTAACGCTTTCGCATTGAAATTGGAAAACATTAGTTGGCATCGCAAGCAAAAAAGGGACATGCCAATAATTGAAACAATATATACATCTGAGCCTACCTTTGGTAGTATAGAAGTCGGTTATCAAGATATTTGTTAACCACATACGCGAGTCTGTGGATTTTGAAAACCAAAAGGAAAAGGATTTAGGAAAGGCTGCTGAATACTGAATCAAACGGATGCCATCAAGCTATTAATGAATAAATAATACCCCTCGTATAAAAATTCCTTTGCATGTTATTTTTAGCCCATGAAAAAGATTGATTTATTAGAAGCCCTGATTTAGGCATTGAGGGGTATAGTGGAGAGGTACACGCGTCTCTCGGACGACATATATAAAGATTGCACGCGCAAGGTAACGGCTCATAAAAGAGTACGTAGTTCCTATGAGTAATGGCTTCATGCACGCGGCAGCGTAGCACGTCAGATACGTGCATCGTGCCCGGAGGGGAGGGGATAGTTAGGAATCTCGGTTGAGAGAAGTCAAGGGTACGGGCAAAGGAAGAATATTTGAACCACTTGAGATTTACGGATGGCACCTTGTTTAGCGATTCAGAAGCAGACCTACAAGAGAAGATTCAGGCAGTTTACTAAAAAAGCTTTGTAGTAGGGTTAAAATATCAGACCAGAGTAATGTAAATTGACATCCACAAAGCACCGACGTCACGCTAGGTGGTGAAATACTAGAAGAAGGAAGTGAATATAAGTATCGTGGATAAGTTGTTAGGGTTCATCCCAACCGCGTGAAGGGATAAGGCGTACAATTGCTATGTCCTGGAGAGCACTCAGGAAACACTATAACGTAACGAAGTGAAAGACAGTTCTGTTACTGAAAATACAGGCATGCAACCAATGCAAGCTCGCATTGATGACTTCTCGGGAATGAGCTTTGACACTGCCTGAAAAACTTCAAAGGAAACTTAGGTTCGTGAAACGAGCCATGTAAAAATGTTTATACGAGTAACACTTAAATGTAGGGCACGAGCACCTTGGGTTATTCATCAAATTTGGCGGAAGGTATCCCACCTCAAATTAAAAGAAAATAAGTCGAGTTGGGCTCGACTTATAATAAGAGGAAAAAACAGTCGGTGGACCACTAGGACATGGAGTGGCTGCCGAAAGACGGAACTTGAAGTAGGAGAATGCTGATAACTCAATGTAAAAATGAGAAAAAAATTGATATCGAGGATGGATAAAGAAGGCGCAACTATGGGCAGTTGGAAATCCAAAAGACAGGTCTTCACCATGAGGTAGCGACAATACTGGCGATGATGGTTGCAATTATGTTTGGATCTGTGCATTTGTGTAGGTCATGTGTACACGTGTGCGGATTTGCATGAATGTGTGCCATCATGGTTTATGTACGCATATTTTTAAAGGGAAGCTTTTATGCCTCAATGATGGCTCCTGGTGTCCAAGCCAAAACGCACTGCAGAAAATCGAACTATAAACACACTGCATGAAAGCAATGATTATGGTGAAATACATTATCTAAACTTGGTTGCACTTTGGCTTTGGACTTTGGTGGCGTGGCGTTCGTCGTTAGCTTCGGGCTTTGGCGGAGTTGAAGTGGAATTTGGCTTCGGATTTTGGCAGTTGGTAGTTTGAGCAACTTGACAGTATATTTTGGATTTCGGCTTTGACTCAGCTTGCATGAGACAAAACTTCGCGTTTAACCACCTTTTTCTAAGAAGACGAATTTAATTTTTCTCGAACGTTTAAATGTTGTTTGGCTACGGCTTCAAAACCAAAACTACACAGGAGTGATCTCAGCGATTACTAAGTGTAGTGTTTCGGCTGTGTGGACTGCTCGGGTTGAATATTCTTTCTTGTTTTTTCCCACCAGGCAACCACTTTCTGCGCGAATACTCAAGTTGGAGAGTTCTACTTTGCAAAGGACCTCATGACCTCTTACATGTTTGGAGCTTACATGAGCCGTAAAATGAATGGACGCATACGACACGGCATCGAAAAAGTGTGGGTGGTTTCTTCCAGCTAGCAGTTTTTCTCCAGTGTGTTAAACGGAAGCAAGGAGGATATATTTCGTATACTTTGTTCGTTGATACTCTGTAATACGACTTCCACTATCCTTTATTAAACTAACACCAACCTGTGTAGGCAAGATTCAATGATGCGCGACGAGCAGTCCTTTCGTAAGGATGATACAAGTACCTCCCATTACTTCTAAAGCTGCGTAGGAAACAGAACTACTCATAAATTGCTACAGACCTTTTATTCTGTTCTTTGGAACATTTTATAGGGTTTAAAATTCCTGAAGGTCACTTTCAGCTGCAAAGCGGTTCATTGCGGTCTAAAAAGCAATGCTCAGGACGGGCTTGCCATGGTGATGCTCCCCCATTTATTTTAAATAAAAGGCTATTGCACTAGCTTTACACAGAAGACTTCCAACAACATCGGGAGGATGCTGTATGTACGGAAGGTAAACAAGAGAAGGTCACATTTGTGCCATGAACCATGCTATAGACAACACTGCGGGTACAAAAAACGCCTTTGGAAGGAATTTACCTATTACAAATACACGACTCATTCGGAGGACACTTCGGCTTTAAGAGCAGCATTGAAGGACCGGGGAGTAGAGGAAAAGTTGGCCAGACTTCTCGGCGCGAGAAAATTTCTGACAGAAAGAGCGAGAACTACTCGCTCAGGAAGACTGTAAGCACAGAATGCTGCATCTCTGTGCAATGTCTAAACCTCATCTAGATGGCGGACTTAAAAGGTTGAATTGAGGGAGGGGGGTAAATTTTAGAAGTCATTAGAATATATTTCACCTGCTCGTGATTTGCATATAAGATTGTAGTGTTCAGTGGGAGGATCACCGCCAAACAATCCAGCAGGAACCATAGGCTGAGCTCTCGGCCCTAAGCTTAAGGATAATTATTAGAAAACCAGAAGTAATATCAAACTGACATGCAATAAGACCCCCCTTCGGCTTAGGTAGTATACTACAGTAGATGAACATATACCTCTATGCACGAAAGTCTGCTTACATGGCTTAATGTATGTGCAATTTTTCTTGTGTTGCACTTTACGCCTCCCGCGTTTAGGGCTTGTTGGCGCACTTGCGACATCGGTTGCTCTCATCCGGCGTTGAAACTGGCGTCCCAACATCGAATAATTTTCAATTTCGCTAGACGGACAAAGATTTTCCGACGTTTCATGCGAGCATCAAGCACTCTGAGAGCTTCTCCTGGCCCGAAATGAAGCCACGAGCCGAGCAATACCGAAAGCTCCAAATAACACCGGGCAAACAGACTGCTGAGCCTGGCGCGCTATGAAGTCACTAGTCAGGTGGTACCCGGCTGCTCCGACAGACAAAAGGCAATCTAGCGTTCTGCCTGGCGGCCTTGAGAGCCACGGGTTACGGAACTCTCCAAGAGGGCCAACAAACGCAATCCGAAGAGACGGCTTCGCCGGGAGCGCTTTGAGACCCGAGGCACCCCATCCCCTGACACCTTCAACGAACAGCAGGCAAACTAACGGCTCCACCTAGTGTGCTACGACATAGAGAGAGAGAGAACAAACTTTATTGAAGCATAAAAAGGGGGAAAGGGATCGAGAGGGCAGGGAATCATAGTCGGGGGCCTCTGATTCGCCAGCCCCTCTCCAGGACCGGCGGACCACGATGGCCTGCTCGTTAAGGGCGGGACTGGCCAATGCTGACTCCCAAACCTTAGTTCAGTCAGTCGTATTGGTATTGTCCTTTGGTGGCGAGATACCCGCGCACCCCCAGATGGCGTGCTGGAGAGTGCAGCGTTTGGCGTGGAGTGCCCTGTGAGGGAGGGGAACGGCACGAAGACGAAGTATGCAGTGGCTGAGGTATTCTGTAAAGATCTTAAACGGGCCATGAAGACAAAATACAAGTTTTTTCTTATTTGAAAGATTTCGTATTTTATACTGCCGTCACTCTTGTCCGGAAGCTGCGAAATTAATCAATTTAGGCTAAAATATTGATTCGAACGACCAAAAAACGTGTGTTTGAACGACTTTTTCATGACATCATAAGAACAGGTCTTTTAGCTAAACTTGGTGTGAGTGGAGACTTGCTTACTGTTAGTCAACCTAGATGGCGGCCACCACACCCTGCCAAGCCATTTCTGCCATTGGTTTGTTTGTGACAGTATTTAAACCTGGCTTCTTCTTGTTCATGGAGAAAATAATTGTTTCGTAAAACATGGGGCTCGCTCGACAAATATGGTCACGTAAGACACCGTCGCTTTGCGTCAATCGGCCAGTGTCGTCTGAGAAAACCCCCCAAGCCCCGCACTGGTGCATCTGCATGTGCGCGCAGTACCAACAGCAGTACGCATCGGTAACTTCTATGTTCCATGTGAGTAACTTTGTTTGAGTTCCACTAGTTCCCATCGCTCCATGCCTTGGCTGCGGACGGGTCCAGACCCGGCGTAGCATTTATTGCGTGCAGAATACACTGCATACAGACTCGCCATAACGGTAACACTGGGAGCGAATTACTAGAGATGAGACTCACCGAACAGCGGAGTGCAAACGCGTTTGCAGTCTTCTTATACGTCGCGCGCTCATAGCGTGTCGTCATGCTACGTACCAACATTCGCTTATAGTATCGAGAAGAACTGGTTCGGGTAAGGCAGAGGGCAAGGGTCAACGTTCCACAAGGGCGAAAAATGGTCGCTGGCGCCCCTCCCGTATGGTTCCCGTCGCGTGAGCGAGGCGCGTGTGCACGCCGGCCGCAACGGGAAGCTAGCCAGAAAAGGGGTTCGCGTGAAAGTCGCGATCCCCACAGGCTTTAAAAAAGAATGAGCCCTAAATTAAGCGCAAATAGCTCGTTCGGCAAGCTTATAAGCTCTGCCGAATTTGCGTTTGTTTTTGGCCGCCCTCCGCCAATCGCAGAGCTGTCTGGAATGACATCATAGGTTCTGTTGCGGGGAATGAGCTAGGGGTCGAAAGCCATTCCCTTTTTCTTAATTCATTAGCTTATTTGAGCTAAGTGTACGTTAAAAGTGGTGTCAGTATGATTCTAAAGAGGCAATCTTTAGAAGGAACCAAACGTGCATTTTGGTCTTGAGGGGCGGCAGAGGGTGCACAACTTCTTGCACCCTTAATGGTGCAGAGGGTGGGCAAGAATGGTCGGGCAGGGCACCAGAAAATGGAGGTTTTTTGAAACCTGGCTGGGAGGATCTGCCGTCAGGACATTGAAATCCCGTACCGCCGTGCTTTTCCTAACGGCTCGCATTGAGTTGGGTAGACAGTTTAGTCTTAGTCCGGACTCAGTCTCAAAGCGAATATTACAAGCCCACTTTGAGCCTTCCCCATTCTATGGTTCGCTATCGTTACGCTGTCTTGTCTTCGTGAGTGTCCCGATAGTTGCTAATAGAACGAGTCAGGCCATCTCCTGGAGCCACCAAGTGCTGTGCCTGCATTCCTCTTATTTCTGCTGATACAGTAAAATACAACTCGAAACCAGCATTCGCAGTTTGGAGCCTAAACCGCCAAAAAGAGAACTGAACTCTGCCACTGTAATGACCGAAAATTTTACAACCGCAGGAGAAGTCGCCATAGCCATCGCTGCCACTACTGCTAAAACTTATATCGCAATGGTCTCCGACACTACCTGTCGGCATTGCACGGCCGGCCACATCACACCCTCGCTTTCCACATCCTACAACTCATCCCCAATTCCCTTGACCCCTAGGCATTCTCTGTACCTCGGAACATGCCTGTGTCGCAACCCCTCCAGCATTCATACCAGTCTTTCGTCCTTAAGCCGGGTTCCATATGCGCCCCTGAATGTTTGTGGTCATACGATGACTCGAACGCCGGAATTTTAAGGTGAAAGCTTAAGATTTCTGTTTCACAAGCACACGGGTTGTGAGGAGCAGAAAAACGTGAGGTGCAGAAAATAGCAGAGTGAGCCGAATATTGCGAGTCAAGGAAAGTTGGCACAGCAATGTGGAAGGAGGTCGGACGAGGGCTCTGAGAAAACGGGGTGGAGCGCACGCCGGTGCGAAGCGTTGGCCGGAAATCACAACGCTTCGAAAGTGAAACAGCAGAGCCGCAGGGCGACATGGTACCTCGATGAACACGTGTCTCAGCCGACAATTATTATTTTCAAACCCTTGGACAATATTGTTAGGTTCCTGTGTACATTTTATATGTATATCTTTTGGTTCAAATAAATACAGGCCTCAAATACTTCAAAAAACATCATCGTGGAAGAACAAGTGCTTTTTTCAGGCTGTTTAGGTCCGCCCAGGTACACGGTTCCTATGTCCTCGGTGATTCCCAGTGTTGCGAAATTCGTAATAGGGAGACCTTTTTTTCGGCCTCATGACGACTAAAAGTCGTCTTGTGTCAGGAAAGGAAGTATTCTATCGAAGGTTTATTGCGGATAAATTCCTTGCCTGCTTGCGAATTTCTTTTTCATTCATCCGATGTTTTTCCCTCAAGGCTTCCTAGGGTTTTTTCTTCATTCGTTCTTAGTGGCGGGGGCTAATGGCTTTATAACAGCCAGCGTCGTGTTTGCTCTCCTTCATAGCGTATGCTGGCACATGTCCGTTGAAAAAACGGTTAAGGGACACCATTCGTGGGCGTTAAAGCTCCTTGAGCGCCCCTGGTATTGTTGGTAGTTGGCTGCTGCATAGCATCGAGGCTTCTACGGCGCAGACGGGGCCAACGAACGCGTCGGTAGTGCGCCAACCAAACTTCAATTGCCTTTTTATTCCTGTATCCTCGAAATATGCGTACCTCAAGGATGAACTAAAGGAAATCGTCCCCCAGATTCCCACCGGGCTCACCCATCAGAAGACATCATGGGAGGACTTAGAGTCCGAACGCTAAACAACAAAATCCCCAAAGCCCGCATGTTAGTGCAACACTAGTTTGTCGCATGAATGGCTCCCTTTCTTTCCCGTTTACCTCCTATGCCCCTTCTCTAACATCTCACTCGTCCAACGCTAAATACGCTAGTCGTTGCAGAAGTCCATTCAATATTTACCACGTCCCCTACTCCTAGCGTGATCCACGCGCCACCTACTCGAACCTTTCGCTATGGTTGCTATTTGACTTGTTGGAGTGCCGCCAGGAGGCGCTAGCACCCCTGGCGAGCGTAAGTCTAAGGTGCAGTGGCGCGGGCGCGCGTAATTTTTGGGCGTATTTTTTTTCATTTAAGCAAGCAGCCATGTTTAATAAAGCATCCGTGGCTTTTTTTAATACAGTATTTTTAATAGCAAACATCACTTATTTACTGATTTTTTGGATTAGATATGCGTAATGTCTTGTTCTTGCTCAGAAATGTTGACAAGTTTGATCATTGGCACACCGATTTAGATGTTTAGAGATGGTTGTGCGATATAAACGAATCACTCAACTTCTGCTTTAACCTTGGCGAGGCGGCTGTAAAGATGTGCCGACAGACAGAGAGCCGAAGAGATTAACAACAGACCAAAATGTTTTGCTTTCAAGTAGCCCATGGTGTAAGAAATTGTTTTGGTAAGGACCTGAGAACAGATTTTGGGCAAATGCTGTTTTGTTCCATGCGCTCCTTTCGCCCCACTTTTATAATGAGCATGAATTGGGAGGTTAATGAGGTGCTTTGATGGTGTTTTATAGTGCCTACAAACACCTATCTTGGCGTTTGTGCCTACATGGTCTATAAATGCCTGTAAAGGCCTGTTTTAGAAATCGGCGCCTATACGAACACTCTTTAGCCTCAAGTTTTGCTTTCCAGTGCAGTTGGAGATCGTTATTCACGTTACCGGGCAGCATGGGACTGTTCGGAACTCTGTAAGGCCCTCTAGTTCTCTAGTTCAAGCAACCCGGAAAAACAACCGCGAACACCAGTGGAATGAGATGCTCATTCTTAGTGACAAGAGGAAAAATTTGAATAAAAAAAATCTGTACGTGGTGCTAGACTCTAGTTTGTTGTTTCCGCAGTTTTCGCAGTGATTCGTAAACTTCTTCCGGCTCGTTTTCAAGGAGACCTATCCAAACATGTGCTGTCGCATCCTCGTTCTAGAAGCATACTCAAACCCAACGTTGTCCACCAAATTCTGATTTCAATACAACGGTTGAGCATCCCACATGCCTTCGTTAGCAGATCATTCGTATATTGAAGATCCAGCGGCGAAACATCACTGCCTTTCCTTACGCCTTACAATTTAGCAGTGCCGATGGACTGTAAGACATAAAATATTTCCCATAAAAATTGGTTCCCATGGAAATTTTGTTTCGGCTGCTAAAAATCTTTCAAAAAACGCCCTTGAAATGTGTGGGAGGTATTTGGCGGTGTTGGGCCGTCCTGCCTGAATAATTTGGATAATATTTTATATAAAGCAATTGCTGGAGTTTTACCTAACAGTCCCTATGTAAGTAAGGGCATGGTAATTCTTGATAAACCTTTGTCTGTCTTGCGTTTATTACCTGTAGCTGTTTATGCTGTGTCGTAAGTAAAACAGCCCTGCAACTTTTTGTCAGCTTTTTTTGGAATCGTAAGTGGTTTGCGAACGTACTCAATAAGCAGACTCAGTGCACAGAATAAGGGGTTGCAAAGTACCTCAGCCAGAAATTACTACTTTATGCCTATTAGATAACGTGAAAAACTTGCTCAAAAGGTTCTTATCTCTTTCCCGCTCTTGGCGTCCGACCGCTGGAATGAGGTCATTACAGAGGTATAGCGGCTATTGGCCGGCTTTCCTTCAGTTGCAGCAGTGAACACATTCGACCGGCCTCTTTAAAACAAGAAAGCCACAAAAGCAAAGCAGAAACGGAAGGCGCATCTGCTGCGACGAGCAAGTCACGCAGAGCCCCTCTGTGCTGGCGATTACTATAGCTTTCGCAGTGCTTCCAGACTTGAAGGAAAGAGTGAAAGCGTTTTTTCGAAAATGTTGCAAAGTCCCTTTAAATCGCGTCAGGAAGACATGAACTAGCGCTTTTTTAATTATATATTCGCACCTCTCAAGTTTTTTCGTTCATGTCTTCTCCATTATTCCGACGCTACAGCAAGCAACAGTGGCCATTGAATATGAATGTGAGGCAGTGCCCTTGTTGAATTAAGCCAATGAATCGGCAGTGAGTCCAACAGTTTTTATGGGACAATTTCACGGCTATGCTCAACTGTTGGCGACTTTGTGCCGCCGCTAACAATATTTTTAGTTTCTTGTATATACTGTTTTGCGCACGTCGTCATTCGGAATTATTAGCATGTATGTAAGAATTTATGATGCTTATACTTCCGACGTTGGAGGCTTAAAACTGTGTTTTACTCGCCTAATTATGGCGCCTGAAACGCGCTTTTTCTACTCCGAAAATCCCGCCTGTAGTGATGAAACTTCGCCGTCCCTTAAGCGACCGGCGCGACCTTTTCGTGTTGGCAGCTACTGGCGGCGCCGATTGCGCAATTGCAGACTGCGCAGCTGCAAGCGGTCCCAACCGAGCGGCGAGCGCGTCTGGCGCTGTGTAGGCCCTGTAGCGTTGTGGCCTGCTGTTAGCAACGCGATGTGGTACACTAAGCTGTGGCACTGAATCGATTCGGCAACAGAAAAGAATTGCTTTGTTCCGAACGGACATACTGGCTACACGATGTATGAAGAGCGAGTAACGCTCTTCACACGTGTATCTCTTCAGTGCGCGCTCAACACATACACACTAAGATTCCTTCCATTCCTCAACCCAAAAAAGTGATCGCGCAGTTCGTGCAGTATTATGCAAGCACGCGATTGAGGCAGCATTATCAACGTGGCTTTGAAGAAACAGACACAGAAGAAGGAGCTCGCAAAGATACACTCGCCATAGACATCCGGCAAATAACTAATGCGACGAAGTACAGTGTAGGGCGGCACTGTTAGTGGTCAACGTTGAGTTAAATACGCCACAGGTTGGACTCTCTCAGAGAACAGATTTGCATCTGCTTTTTGCTTACTGATAATACTATTTGTAAAGCTTTTTTTCTCATGAGCTTGGCTATTCGTTATTTCTTGCGAGCGCTTTGAATAAAGGTGTTTGCGTGGGCATCGTTTTACTGACATTGTAGGAGGGGCATCACAAAATATTTTGAGTCATATATAACGTAAATATAATGGCGTTTTAAAAATGTGTGCGATGCACTAGTAGATGTGTGTAGGCATACATGCACTCAGAAAAACACAGGCCCGCACACACGCACACACCACACACACACCACACACACACACACCCACACACACAAACACACACACACACACACCACACACACACACACCACACACACACACACCCACACACACACACACACACACACACACACACACACACAATTTTATGTATTACAGCTTCATAACCGTGTACAGTCCCATAACAACCAGTCCCATAACAACCATGTACAGAAACCTTAACACACCTTTTTTCATATTCCACAGTTACACTACCCAGCACTCCCCTTGATTATCTGACCCGAGTAATTTATGTTATTTATATTTATTCACCCTGAAATAAAAAAAAAAACATTGTTATGGGAGGGGCAACAAAAAAACAAAATTTAATTGTACAACCACAGAATGTGGACAGTATTAGGGAAGATAGAAATTAGATTACCGTAACCTAATGCCACATTAAACGAGAACAACAATAGCATTGTCAGCTATTTTTATTCCGTATGTTTTGCGCTAGATTGAAGTACACCGCGAAGACAAGGCAAGCAACAAGAGAAAAAAAAACAGTGTACTGCCCCCCCCCCCCACTCGCATACTATAATAATTATAGACGCCCCCGAACCATTTCATTATGCAAATTTGTGGAAAACTGTGACAGCGAAGGGGGCTCACTTCGGACCATATTTCAGGCCTACGTTAAGCAGAATTGAATGAGCCTTTATTAGCAAAACATTTTATGGAGTACACATATTCGCATGTCCTTCAAGCCCAAAGTACCAGTGTGCCTATGCGCTTTTGAAAACAGGCAATTCGCTCGCACGACGCATGAGATCAGCAATGACAATGTCCCGAAGGACGTTAGTAAGCCATAAATGAAGGAAATAAAAGGATGAACAAAAGCTCATCCGAAGTTTGTGAAGAGGTGGACTTCCTCTTAACGTTGCACACCATCCAAGGTATTTTTGGCGGGTAGCTAGGGTTTACTGCGCTTTAGAGCGACGAGTAAATGTTAAATGTACCGGCAAGATTTTTACACTAAAGCCAAAAAAGCTGTGTGCTGTAATTAAGGCGCCTCCGGGATACACCCACACGTTCGAGAAAACCACGTGCAATATGGCACTAACCCAACTTCTGCAGCAGCTTAGTTGGGCCCGCATACACCAGTGCCATCTAACTGGCGAGAGCGAAAGGCGCTGGGGTGCCGAACAAGATGTGTTCGCCCTCGCCGGGTGCAGTGTCAACACCTTAAACTCTTTCTTGCAGCGTGAAGTAACCGTGAAGTAACCATGAAGTAACCCACGCAAGCCTGTCGACTTTAACAGTGATTCCCTTATCCCCTTTCTGACAGCGTGGTGGCCCTCCGGGAAAGCGGCATGGCGGAATACATGCAGTCCGGGACATGGATCCCACTGGAGCGCTGCTGCGGTTGCTGAAGAACAGGAAGAGCTGAAACTGCGGGACATGGCCTCCATCTTCTATCTCTACGCGCTTTCTGCGTTTCGTGCGGCGTGGCTTTCTATGGGCAGAGCTTGTCATTCATTTCTTGGCCACGGGTAGTCCTCCACAGACACAGTGTTTCATTGCAAAGGTCCCGAGTTGGAGAAACTAAGCCGTCGTAATTGAAGCTCATAACGCTCCTGGCCGCTTGCAAGGCATGGTGATTGTGTGCTGCCGTGGACTAGACTGCCAATAGCTTGCCTCAGATGTGTTCCATAGAGCTCGACGTAACAGTAATAGTATTTTGAGAATCGTAAGCAGCTTGCCCTTATAAATGATTTTTTAATCACACGCATAATTTAACACACAGAAAGGGCGATGGCCAAGAGCTGCAAAATTAAGGGCGCACCATTTTACCTATTGGGCATGAAAGCTATTCCCGAGCGCAATGCTTATTCCCATAGCCGACACCCTAGACTTTGAACAACCACGACAGCAAGCTTCTCGGGAAACAAAAATGAGATAAACGCACGGGCTGCCACAGTGGTTCCTTGGCGCGTCAAAGGAATTCGTAATGCTTCCCCATTTGAGTCACACAAGCAGATTTTTTCCGGCCGGTACAGAAGAGATTATTGGGGAAAATAGGGGTCAAAAAATAAAGGAAGAGTACTTGAGCTACTTGAGATTTTACGATGCAATCACTTTACTCTGTCACTCCACTCGGGTATTAAAGACACGTGTAAAAAACTGTGCTCATAAAACATTAACGGGTTGACTAATGATAGTCACAAAGGCATGAAAAATAATCCTAAAAAACACGTGGAGAACCACTGCACAAAGTACGTAATAAATATTTGAAAAGGGAAGCAGTTATACCTTTCTTATAAACTTATTATTACATGGAGCGGTCATGAAAAGAAAATCCAAAGGAGAGTTTATATGGACTCGGCGGCATTCGATAAGTAGCATTAAATTCTGAGCACTAAGCTACCTCTGTCACTAAAAGAATACACAACCGAATAAATAATTCCGGGTGATTACATGTGAAGCGAAAACATTGTGGTTTAACTAGGCACCTGAGAGGATGCTTCGGGTGGTCCTAACGTAATATGGGAAAAGAACGCTTGGGGTAACAACAATTTATCACAAAACAGTGTCATGAATTTTCGAAACAAGACCCGAAGACAAGTACAGCCCAAATTGAGCGGCGGGACTGTGTCATGTAACGAGCATGACTAACAATGGTGGGACCATCCGTCCAACGATGTGGCTTGACAAGGGGCGATAAACAAATCAGGGAAAACCAATGTGCCCAGTGTGAGCTAAGATACGAATATTTTTTGAGATGGTAGGCTCAGAACCGCCGGGACAGTAGGGGTTTGAAAACTGTGTAGGGGAGACTTTCCTCGTAAAGGGGGCGCCAATTGGATGTTGATAATAACGATAACACATTAATAAACAAGCGCAACTAAAACAAAATAATTTATCAGACCTCATACACTATGTACTAGGAGGAACGCCCCGAGAGGTGACAGTGGGAGATTGCTATAATAATCTCTGTCTTCGTTGCTCAATAACTTTTATACTTCCGCAGACGACACTCTGCAAATGCATGGCTTAATGCGCAGCCACTTCGCGGGGTCCCATACCTACGCAAAAAACTGAATTGCGCTCAGTTTTGTAGAACTATTTCCTCCGCACTATTAACAGGACTCGGTTACGGAAGGTAAAACGCTAGCCGTTCATTTCCTTTCCTTTACACGCACCACTAGGTGGAGTTTTGGTTCACAGCACCCAAGAAAGCTTAGGCGACCGTAGCATTAAAAGCACTCGTTAAAAATCAACAGAAGACATTTTTTTTTCTTTATTTCTGTGATCGTACTTCATTCATATCGTTCAAGTGATGGTCCAAAAATATCACGTTGAAAGGTGGTGGCGTAAAAGGAATTTCGGCCACAACTTAATAGGCCGCTTGTTGCGCCTCGGATACATTGAATATATGGAAGTCGAGCTTCTACCAAAAGGCGTTCACGTATGAAGGGGAATGCGGAGGTGCGCCTGATGTGCTTACGTTCCGTTCGTGGTATAAAACTACCAAGCAACTGGCACTACTGTAGGTAGAACAGCACTAGTAATCGCCGTTGTTTCGCACACACGAATAATTATTAGGAAAGTTACACAATGTGTATATATATATATGTATCTACTCGTATATATATATATATATATATATATATAGTCTAAGTAAAGAGTCGGATACACAGCAAGAACATAACAAACAATGTTTACTTACGTAGCGGCAATGGGACTTGCCTTCATCAGAGTAAAGTTACATGATTATGGTGTCGCAAACATTGAACACATTTCTTATATAGGTTTGCATAAAAACTGTAAGAAGGAATGGAAATGTTTCGCAAATGGAGAGTGTGCATACAGTCAGGCTACGCCTACGTTACAACATCAACCAACAAACAACAAAAAAAAAAAAAAAAGGGGGGGGGGGGAGCAAGAGAGAGAAAAAGGGGTCGTGTTAACAATGCAGCGTTCAAGGTTGCACCATGACGGGTCAACGTATGCCGCGCGGGTTGCAAGTTCAGACAATGGGGGGAAAATGGTCAACCGCGGTTTGTAAAGAAAGGGAAGAGTATACAGCAAGGTATTCAGTGGCTGGGGAGACTGGTTCTAGGGAAAGCGAAGATGGGTGTGCCCCCCGCGGATGAAGAGAATAGATAGGGGGCACAAAAGAGCATTTCACAGAAGCTAGCAATCGAACAGGAAATAGGTAGGGTCACAAAAGGTTAAACATGAATAGATCACAAAGAGTTAAACATTCTTAAGTGGTGGTGGGAACGAGGCCTCCTTCTCCCGGACAAATGGCATTGTTGAGCCGCATTAAGCTAACAAAGCTGCTGTATTAGGAGAGTTTCTGCGAATTCTGATGGCAAACTCGAGGGTAGGAATAATGAACATAGTTATAAAAATTATGAAGCCGCTAAGTTTATTCGAGGGATAAGCACGTTAATTTTCCGTAACTTTCATTAATTCCAAGTGTGGCTGACCCAAACTTATAAATGAGATAAGATTCCCGAACCTCGCGGTCGTGGTGCGTTTTGAAGGCGGATTCTAAAATCGTTGCTTAAGATGATCAATGCATGCCCGGGACTGTTCACATGTCTTGACAGGGGCAAATAAGGGCAGCTTTTTGCATGAGAGCGGTGATTATTGAAACCGTATTCGGAAGGGCGTTTCAGTTGGCCGATATATTGTTGCCTACAAACAGTGCACTCTAGAAGATATACGACTATTAGCGGAGTCACAGTTAAAGTTACCTTTTATATTTACGTAGTAGTCTGAAGCCGTGCTGGTGGCGCGCTGTGTAGTGGTCATGTGTGGGCATACTTTACATCGGGGTTTATTGCAGGGCATGCAGCCAGTAGTTGCCGGTCGGTTGATACGAGAGTTAGTAAGAAAGTCCCCTAAATTCTTATTACGCCGGTAGACAACGCGTGGTGGTTCGGGGAATATGCTTTTTAAGCGGTCACTTTGCATTAGGATATTGTGATGTTTTTTTAGCACGGTTGACACTCTTGGAGCGGAGGATGAGTGGGTTAAAACTAAGTTAGTTTGCGGGTTCCCGTTCGGGGCTTTTTTCTTACAGATTTCGTTACGGTCTAATTGGTTGGCTCGCACAATAGCGTCGTCGATAACTTTTTTCCGGGTATTTTTTATTCAGGAGGGAGGTCTTGAGTTCTCGACAGTTTGAGTCAAAGTCGGCTTGGTTTGAGCAAATTCTCCTAAATCGGTGGGCTTGGCTGTAAGGTATTGCTGTCTTGCAGTGTCTGACATGGCTACTTCGGAAGTGCAAATACTGCCGCGTGTCTGTCGGTTTTCTATACAGTTTAGTTTGAAGCCGACCTTGGAAGGTAAGTAACGGTGACGTCCAGAAAGTTTACACTGTGTTCCGAATAGGAATGAGCAAGGGAAATACTAGGATGGGCTAGATTAAATGCCTCAATGAAGGTGAGGAGTTCCGCCTCACCGTGTTGCCAGATCATGAATATGTCATCAATATACCTTTTATAGTACATTGGCTTTAAATTTTGGGTGTCAAGAAAGTTTGATTCGAGGTGAGCCATAAAGATATTAGCGTAGTTAGGTCCGATTCGAGTTCCCATTGACGTTCCGCTGACTTGCACGTAATGAACTCCGTCGAACTCAAAATTGTTAAGTTCAAGAATAAGCCTAAGGAATGTTTGGAGAGCAGAAGAATCGATAGGTTTGTCGCACGATGACTGCTCATACGCAAGGGATACAGCGGCGATGCCATCTTCATGGGGGATGTTAGTATACAGTGACGCAACATCAAGGGTGACTAGAAGGCAGTTATCAGGAATTTCAATTTTTGAGATGTCTGAGAGAAAGTCATTGGTATCCTTAATGAAGGAGGGAAAGCTGGGCGGAATGTCGCAAATGAGATTATCCACATAGCGCGAGAGGTTTTCGGTAACAGTGCCAATGCCAGAAACAATGGGGCGCCCTGGGTTGTTCACCTTGTGAATCTTTGGGAGAAGATAGAATTTACCGGCTACTGGGCTTAAGGGGATCAGGGAACGAGCCGTGGTTTCATTTATTGTTTTATTTTTAACAAGCTCAGCAAGTTTATCTTTGACAATTTGCTTATAATCTTGAGTGGGATCATTGGGTAGTGCTTTATAGAACGTCGATACTGATAGTTGCTTATTGGCCTCGTTAACATAGTCGGTTTTGTCAAGGATTACGATTGCGCCTCCCTTGTCGGCAGGTTTAATAATTATGTCGGGACAGCTTGCGAGTTCCTCTAGGGCTTTCTTTTCGTTGGTAGTCAGTTGTGGCGGAAAGAATTTTGTGTTTGGTATGCTTTTCGCACATCGCGTTGGACAGCTTTGATGTACATGTCGAGGCAACTATCACGCTGTGTGGGAGGGGTCCAGTGCTTATAGCTAGGTAGGGTTTCTGCGGGCTTCTTTCCGTCGCGGGGTGATCGTAGTAGAAGTATTCTCGTAGCCTCATGTTTCTGGCGAGTTATCTAAGTCCTTTAAAAAGTTGAAATTTCATCAAAACCACCAGTAGCCGGGCAAAAGTTTTAGGCCTTTGACAAGACGTTCATCTGAGCGGGGAGAGGGTTATGCTTGAAGGTTCATTACATTCCCGGCTAAGGGTTTTCTTTTGTGACGGCAGCGAGGGAAAAATATTAGTACAGTGGTTGACTGAACTGTTTGGGGTGCAGTAGTCGAAGCATTTATTACAGTGTAGTGACATTATCGGCCGTATTGGTCAGAGTTGGGGCAGTTACTAGTGCTAGTAACTGCACTAGTAACTGCCCCAACTCTGACAATACGGCCGATAATGTCACTACGACTGTAATAAATGCTTCGACTACTGCACCCCAAACAGTTCAGTTAAACCCCTGTACTAATATTTTTCCCTCGCCTGCCGTCAAAAAAGAAAACCTTACCGGGTATGTAATGAACCTTTCAAGCATAACCCTCTCCCCAGCTCAGATGAACGTCTTGTCAAAGGGCCTAAACTTTTGCCCGGCTACTGGTGGTTTTGATGAATTTCAACTTTTTAAGGACTTAGATAACTTCGCCAGAAACATGAGGCTACGAGAATACTTCTACGATCACCCCGCGACGGAAGAAGCCCGCAGAACCCTACCTAGCTATAAGCACTGGACCCCTCCCACACAGCGTGATAGTTGCCTCGACATGTACATCAAAGCTGTCCAACGCGATGTGCGAAAAGCATACCAAACACAAATTTCTTTCCGCCACAACATGACTACCAACGAAAAGAAAGCCCTAGAGGAACTCGCAAGCTGTCCCGACATAATTATTAAACCTGCCGACAAGGGAGGCGCAATCGTAATCCTTGACAAAACCGACTATGTTAACGAGGCCAATAAGCAACTATCAGTATCGACGTTCTATAAAGCACTACCCAATTATCCCACTCAAGATTATAAGCAAATTGTCAAAGATAAACTTGCTGAGCTTGTTAAAAATAAAACAATAAATGAAACCACGGCTCGTTCCCTGATCCCCTTAAGCCCAGTAGCCGGTAAATTCTATCTTCTCCCAAAGATTCACAAGGTGAACAACCCAGGGCGCCCCATTGTTTCTGGCATTGGCACTGTTACCGAAAACCTCTCGCGCTATGTGGATAATCTCATTTGCGACATTCCGCCCAGCTTTCCCTCCTTCATTAAGGATACCAATGACTTTCTCTCAGACATCTCAAAAATTGAAATTCCTGATAACTGCCTTCTAGTCACCCTTGATGTTGCGTCACTGTATACTAACATCCCCCATGAAGATGGCATCGCCGCTGTATCCCTTGCGTATGAGCAGTCATCGTGCGACAAACCTATCGATTCTTCTGCTCTCCAAACATTCCTTAGGCTTATTCTTGAACTTAACAATTTTGAGTTCGACGGAGTTCATTACGTGCAAGTCAGCGGAACGTCAATGGGAACTCGAATCGGACCTAACTACGCTAATATCTTTATGGCTCACCTCGAATCAAACTTTCTTGACACCCAAAATTTAAAGCCAATGTACTATAAAAGGTATATTGATGACATATTCATGATCTGGCAACACGGTGAGGCGGAACTCCTCACCTTCATTGAGGCATTTAATCTAGCCCATCCTAGTATTTCCCTTGCTCATTCCTATTCGGAACACAGTGTAAACTTTCTGGACGGTCACCGTTACTACCTTCCAAGGTCGGCTTCAACTAAACTGTATAGAAAACCGACAGACACGCGGCAGTATTTGCACTTCCGAAGTAGCCATGTCAGACACTGCAAGACAGCAATACCTTACAGCCAAGCCCACCGATTTAGGAGAATTTGCTCAAACCAAGCCGACTTTGACTCAAACTGTCGAGAACTCAAGACCTCCCTCCTGAATAAAAAATACCCGGAAAAAGTTATCGACGACGCTATTGTGCGAGCCAACCAATTAGACCGTAACGAAATCTGTAAGAAAAAAGCCCCGAACGGGAACCCGCAAACTAACTTAGTTTTAACCCACTCATCCTCCGCTCCAAGAGTGTCAACCGTGCTAAAAAAACATCACAATATCCTAATGCAAAGTGACCGCTTAAAAAGCATATTCCCCGAACCCACCACGCGTTTGTCCTACCGGCGTAATAAGAATTTAGGGGACTTTCTTACTAACTCTCGTATCAACCGACCGGCAACTACTGGCTGCATGCCCTGCAATAAACCCCGATGTAAAGTATGCCCACACATGACCACTACACAGCGCGCCACCAGCACGGCTTCAGACTACTACGTAAATATAAAAGGTAACTTTAACTGTGACTCCGCTAATGTCGTATATCTTCTAGAGTGCACTGTTTGTAGGCAACAATATATCGGCCAAACTGAAACGCCCCTTCCGAATACGGTTCAATAATCACCGCTCTCATGCAAAAAGCTGCCCTTATTTGCCCCTGTCAAGACATGTGAACAGTCCCGGGCATGCATTTGATCATCTTAAAAGCAACGATTTTAGAATCCGCCTTCCAAACGCACCACGACCGCGAGGTTCGGGAATCTTATCTCATTTATAAGTTTGGGTCAGCCACACTTGGAATTAATGAAAGTTACGGAAAATTAACGTGCTTATCCCTCGAATAAACTTAGCGGCTTCATAATTTTTATAACTATGTTCATTATTCCTACCCTCGAGTTTGCCATCAGAATTCGCAGAAACTCTCCTAATACAGCAGCTTTGTTAGCTTAATGCGCTCAACAATGCCATTTGTCGGGAGAAGGAGGCCTCGTTCCCACCACCACTTAAGAATGTTTAACTCTTTGTGATCTATTCATGTTAACCTTTTGTGACCCTACCTATTTCCTGTTCGATTGCTAGCTTCTGTGAAATGCTCTTTTGTGCCCCCTATCTATTCTCTTCATCCGCGGGGGGCACACCCATCTTCGCTTTCCCTAGAACCAGTCTCCCCAGCCACTGAATACCTTGCTGTATACTCTTCCCTTTCTTTACAAACCCGCGGTTGACCATTTTCCGGACCATTTTCTGAACTTGCAACCCTCGCGGCATACGTTGACCCGTCATGGTTCAACCTTGAACGCTGCATTGTTAACACGACCCCTTTTCTTCTCTCTTGCTCCCCCCCCCCCTTTTTTTATTTTGTTTTTTTGTTTGTTTTGTTGTTTGTGTTGCAACGTAGCGGGTAGCCTGACTGTATGCACACTCTCCATTTGCGAAACATTTTCCATTCCTTCTTACAGTTTTATGCAAACCTATATAAAAATGTGTTTCAATGTTTGCGACACCATAATCATGTAACTTTACTCTGATGAAGGCAAGTCCCGTTGCCGCTACGTAAGTAAACATTCTTTTTGTTATTGTTCTTGCTGTGTATCCGACTCTTTCTTATACTATATATATATATATATATATATATATATAATCTATATATATATATATAATATATAATATATATATATATATATATATATTTGTGTGTGTGCGTGCGCGCCTGTGCGTCTGTGCATCTGTGTGTGTAGCTGTTGCCCACAGACATTTCTAAACATTGGTGTCATCCGCGACAATAAATATGCCGGCCGTTTTGTGCCCGACCGTTTCGACGGTTGTAGTAACCATGCATGAATCGGAGGCGATTCCGTGATAGCGTCTAAGGGGTCAACTGCATAATCGTAAAAATTTCTTCCCTCCGTGAAGCAAGCGTAGAACTCCGTAATTTACCAGGTGTAAACTTGTTTTCGTGCACCGTTTACCGCGTATTGCAAAGCCGCCACGAAATGTCCTTAATTGCCACAGAGCTTCACACGGAAATATGCCAGAGGAAAATCTGCACGAGGTTATGGGCCGAGCTTCGAGAAGCGCGAATGAACGCCGGGAAATGTTCCGCTCTTCATCGGCTTGAATGGCGAATACGCCTATATCGTGCGTGAGCCGGTGAAAACCGTGATATTGTTGTAATAACATTATTTTGAACTCTTCTATTTACCATGAAGCACAGTTAATAAAAGACATCCTCCCTCTTGCGGTAGCACGAATTGCTGAATAAGTATGTAATCGCAGCTTAGACACCCAGAAAAAAATGTACAGCAAGGACAAAGACTCACCAAACGGAAATTTTGCTGGCACGCTAAGGAGTTGTACGTCCGCGCCAACGAGGGAAGAAAATTTTACGGTTGTATGGTTGATATGTGGCACGTTATCACCGAAATGCATGGCAAGGATCAGAATGTATTTATTGTCCCAGACATGTATTGCGTGCATTGGTATTTTGAAGAAAGCGTCATAGTGGAAGGCTTCGTCAAGACCTCGAGGCTCCTGTACCAATTAAACCTAACAATAGCCTCGATTGGACAGCGGAAGTAACCAAGATGAAAGGACCAGGAGAAAGGCAAGGAATAAATCATGAAACGAAACAAACTATTAACGTTAGTATTTCACTCAAATACAGTGAGCCTGGAAGCGAGAAACATAGGGTCAAAATATTGCCACACTACAAACACCAATTACCTTCAGGGGTATGCGCCTAAAAATCCCGCTAGTGTAACCCAGTGGCGTGCCTGTGGTTAGAAGAAGAAGAGGTGTTCCCCCAGGTCTGGTTGTCGGTGTTTTGTACGCAGCTCGCCAATAAACAGGGCTTTGTTATTAGGAAGGGCTTCCTTCTACTGCGACATTTTGGTAGAGGTTCGGGGTGTACAAGGTACGCCCTTCTAGGTGCTCGAAGACAGGTTTGAGCTCGGGTTCGTCTCGTTGACTTTGGGCAAGACCTGTCACCTCGAAAGCTCTGAGGAACGCTGTATCATCCCCCGACTCAAAAGGATTCTGCTCAAGGGGAACTCGGGACAAACCATCGCCGTAATTGTGCCGCTTTCCGGATTTATAGACGATGGTCACATCAAACTCTTGAAGATTGAGGCTCCAACGCACAAGGCAGCCTGAAGGGTCTCGGAGACTTGCCGGCCAGCAGAAGCAGTGATGGTCGCTTACGATGCGGAATGGCCGGCCGTATAAGTAGGGCCTCAACTTAGTGACCGCCCATATTACAGCCAAGCACTCTTTCTCTGCCGTTGAGTAGTTACTCTCCGCTCGTGAAAGAGTATAGCTTCCGTACGCAGTCACTCGCTCGACTCCATCCTGCCACTGTACTAAGGCAGCGCCAAGACCAACGTTGCTGGCGTCGGTGTGCAGTTCCGTCTCAGCATCATCGTCGATGCGCCCGAGTATAGTGGTAGGCTGCAGGTGATTCCGAGCTCCCCAAAAGCCTGACACTGTTCCTCTTCCCAAACAAAAGGCACGTCGTGTCTAGTCCGTCAGTCAGTCGACGCGCGTCGATATAACCTACGTCACAGAGAGGTGGTGTACCAGTCCGACGACCAAGTGTGGGTTTGGAGCGCTGTGCGTCTTCGCGGGCGATCCGAAAAACATTTACGGCGTTACTTAGATCCGTACACAGTTGTGCGTAAACTCGGTAATGTCACCTACCAAGTTATCCCCGATGAAACTGTCCAATCTCGCCGAACGGCTCTTCGGAAAGTCGTCCATTTGGCTAGAATGAAGCCGTACTATTCGCGGTAACAGTGCAGTCGGGGGCAAGAGAATTTACGGGACCAGTTAGCGGTGACGAGTGGTTTCCGTTATGTTTTGGGACTGTATTGGAAATCTGCTGTCTTCCGATGTTTGATTGTTTCTTGATTTATTTTTCTTTGGACTTACTCTTCCCTTGCATCGGAACGATGCATCTTCAAGAGGGGGATAATGCCAGACTGCAAACACCAATTACCCTCAGGGGTACGCGCCAAAAAGCCCGCTAGTTTATCCGAGTGGCGTGACTGTGGTTAGAAGAAGTGGTGTTCCCCCAGGGCTGGTTTTCGGTGTTCTGTACGCAGCTCGCCAATTAACCGGGCTTTGTTCTTAGGAAGGGCTTCCTTCTACTGTGACAATATAGAAATACAAGCTAACAGAACCTGTTGTGTACAATAATTCATTATGCAAGAATAAGGACAAGTGAGAATACCAAAAAGTGCTTGAAATGCAAACAATCCCTTTTCACGAACATGAATTCCTGCCGTACGCAAACTAAATGTCGAAAGTGCATCCTAAAAAGAGGCTACCCCTTAAGGGGCCTCAATTTCACGTTGTGGCCGAGACATCAAGTGGCTTGGGGCGCGTTATGCCGGAACAACCATGATCTTAGCTTGTTAGCCAGTTTGCATTGCCTAGGGAGATGAGAGCTGCGTTTAACATCTGTGTGTACCGAAATGCAGATACTTCAAGCACCAAAGCGGTATCCTCAAGCAGATCTTCCACCCGTGTTCCCAAACGGCTGGTATCCGGTGTTGGAGTCTCGGGAACTCAAAGTTAAGCAAGTGAAGCGAGTGGATGTACTAGGTAAGTTTGAATTCGTAGCGTTTCACTCGGGATGTCATCACGAATTGCAACATAAGAAATCATAACGCCTTTCTCAAGAGAAAGATGGTTAAAACGCCAAGCTCTCTCCCGTGCAACCTGAGTCAAAGTCCAAAATCCAAACGGCTTCGGTCGTGTGGGAATGGTGCAATCGGGAAGACGTCGGCTTCGTAACGCGAGATACCCATGTTCTATTCCAACCGCGGAAGCGTTTTTTTTTCTCGAGGCGTTTGATGTACCTTCAACTATCATCACCATAGTTGTGGGAAACCCATTCTGTAAAGTTGGATTTCGTGCAGTGTGTTACGTAACGGCATCCAACGCCATCGATTGCTTGTAGGGTTTAACGCACCCACCCAACGCAGGCGATGAGGCGCGCCGTAGTGGAGGGCTCCGGATTAATTTTGACCACGTGGGGATCTTTAACGTGCGCCATCACTGAGGCATAGAAAGCCTCGCTTTAAAATCTGAACCGAACTTGAACGCGAAATATCAGAGGGGATGACACTTTAATTTAGTGCGTAATACAAATCAAGCTTCGCTATCTCCGTAGTACAGAATCAGTGTATTATTTGCAGACGCTGCCAATATGCTCTGATGAATAGGGCTTTGTCAAACGTGGCTCGAGACGGAGCATACCCACCCACCGTTGCACATGGCTTCTACTAAGGTTTCGGTAACCCTATCGGAATGGTGAAAGCTTCATGAAAGCAATGCCGGGTGAGTCCTTGTGGTGGACGGAGTGTCAGGCAGAGACCGGATCACAGCAAACTGTGATAAAGTTGAGGCGTCAACAGCAGAACCTTTCCTACGCTCAGCAGGCTGTGTCAGGCGGTCTGCTTGGCGAGTCAACAGTCCGGGCTCTGATTATCTGGGAACAGTAAGAGCCGGCCCGACTTGTAGGTTTCACTACACTGCTTCTCCGTGAGTTCTCGATTTTGTTGGAGCTGTGGTCATTACGCCTGTAGTGAGATGTAGCCTTTACAGCAAAGCTGTCTATGGCTTGGGCAGACAGTTTGCGTGTAATCGAGCAGGAAACCCTCGGAAGCATGCAGTGCGCATTTACTAAAAAAAAATCGAGTGCAAGGGCGGCAGGCCACAAAGGGAAAAAGAACGTCGGGGATTCTCACGGCGAAACGCACCATGGCCTCGTGTTCACGTGTTTGTCACGTAGTTGGCGACCCACAAAGGGAAAGAGAACATTCTCCCAATGGACAGCGCGTTGCAAACAGTTCCCCTCTGGTTCTCATCTGTATTCCCCTGTGTCTGCAAACAGGAGCGAGGAATCAATGTACAGTCCTGCTGAGAACAACCGTCCTTTTGTTTTCGGGAAATTCTAAGCTGATGACTGCAATTAACTGGCATCTGTAATGAGAGAGCCACAGCCGCAAAAGGCCTGAAGGCACCCCCTCTACCCAACAATTAGTGCACTTGAAGGCGAATAAAGTCTGGCTCAGTAGACATCCAATATTATATCTGTGACAAGTCTTGAAGGACCCTTGCATGTTCTTCGCACCGCCTTTAAAGCCAAATTAAAGGCACAGCCATAAAGGCACGCAAAGTTCGCAGCGTCTACAAGTTCCAGTTCTCTAATTACCCTAACCAACTATCCTACGCTGAAGCGTCGGTGAGGTAGGTCATACAGGTACTCCTTTAATTTCAAAATAAGCATAGGGGCTTTTCCACACCCACCATTTCAGACATTACGTGTTCTTTTTGTTTTTCTAGGGAAGGATTAAACAAAGACGGTAGTTGTAACCAGTCAGTTTTTCTCTTAATTACAAACTAATGAGATAACGTTCTACCGAAATATTAACTACTTTCATGTGATTAATCGTCAAAGGCTGCAGATCAAAGATTTAGTGTCGGCAGGTTCTCATTTATTTTAAACCAGTGCAAGAGTCTCCAAACGATGAGACTGAATCCAAAGCAAGGTACCATCTTCACTGCCAGTTGCGCAAAAAAAAAAAAATGGAGACACTCAGAAACAAACTGGGCTATGAGGCGCGGTGTAGTGACGGCTCCGGATTATTTTGGCCACCTGAGAATTTTTAACTAGACCAAAATCTCGACAAGCAGGAGTTTTCGTTTTTCCCATAGGACACACAGATACCTTAAAGAAAACTTTCGCGAATGCAGTATGTCAAAATGGCTAGATATTAATGGGAAAATACTGGTGAGCAAGCATTTGTAAATAGAAATACCGGTTTGTGGGAATTGTTTCTGAAGAAAAAAAAAACGGCCATGCCCTTACATTGATTAATTTGTAACGAGAGAAGCATAGAACAAAGACGCAGCAAGAAAGATGCTAAAAGGTGCTTATAGAAAGGCGCTAGACACGTACGCCTAAGAAATTGTACACACAAGGATTCGTGTAGCATCGTATTGCTGCGTACATAGGATTGGTGCTGTGTTCGCTTACGACCTTCCACCTGTAAAAATGGAAGTAGTGGAGGGTATTGTTGGGTGAAAGGACTGTGAGCCCTAAGAAAATCTATCCGGATCCGTGTCCCCACGAAGAGCCCGAATTACCAGTCGTGGTATCCGCGGAAACAAATTTGGCGAATAAAATGGTCCGACGTATGATTTGACTCGAAAATGTGGTCTGGGCTGTGACATCGCGCAATGGAGATCGTCACATTTGAATTGCGCAATATCACAGCGCAGACCACCTTTCTCGAGTCAAATCCTGTGCCGAGTGTCGTCATTGGCCCATTTTACCGCTTCGAGCACTTTCTCTGTGTATTGCGGGGAAGCGGACTGGCGGGCATTGCTTAGCGTGAGGCTTTGATGTCGCCACTTCAAAACAGACCACACCGTGCTTTCCGCCCCATATATTCTGTAACGATGATAAATTTCGTCAAGGCTGCCACGTTACAAATATAGTTAGTCGCAATTTCCAGACACGATTTTGTCGCTTGATGAATGCGACATTCTACGGGCATTTCCATAAAGAGCACTGGATCACAGAAGGGTCGTGGACACAAGCTACTGCTAAGCCGACCAGGACACTCACCTGATTGGAAACGACAAAAATAATGATCAGCCGTCGCGTAAATTCTTTACGCAATCGACTCAGTATAGGATTCGCATCACTGAAGGAACTCTCGAAATATTCTCTCCATATTTTATTTTACGCGAGGGGGGGTTACCCAGCTTTCTCACCTTGCTTAACACTTTACAGCTTGACTGCATAGACAACCTCCAAGCTGCACAGCTTTACTGTGTTCACTTTGCGTCCTGATTTCGTAAGTCATGCGACTGTTTCCCGAAACCATGTACGAAATCGCAGGCAAGGAGGTTCATTCCTGTGTTCTAAAGCCAGAAGTGATCGATGCAACTCGCTTACGGAATGAACGTGAAAAAAAAAATAAAGGGTGTGCAGGTGCCATTTTATGTTTACCAGTATAATATATTTGACGTTGGTTTTGGGTTGTTATTTTTTTTTTGCCTTGCAGGGTTAGAACTCGTCGCCTTTCGAACCGAAGACGGCGTCGCTCACCTGTTCGACGCTTACTGCCCGCACCTGGGCGCCCACCTGGGCGCTATGGGCCGTGTGGTAGATGGCTGTATCGAGTGCCCGTTCCACGGATGGAGGTTTGACGCCAAGGACGGTGTCTGTACTCACGTCCCTTATGCTGCAAAAGGTAGGCTGAAACAGAAGGTGGTGGTACATACTTTGAAGGCTAGACAATCGGAGCAGTAAGATTCGTTGCACGTAATCTCTTGAAACAGTTCGTTGCCTTTTATCGCGCTCACTGCAGCCTAATGCTGTCGCAAGCACGTAAGATAAGTAAAAAGTTACTGTGGGCTGCAAGTGGATTGGTGATTTTTCTTTTTGCGGCGGTTATGTCTTTGCACTTCTGAAGTGAGGAGCTTAGCATGCACATGCGTGATTTTTGATAGGCAGCGTTTGCTTGCTGAAGTCATCGGCAACTCCTATTCTAATGTCAGCAAAGCTTAGTGTTGGTCTAGTTGGTATCGCGACGTCGTAAAACGTACAGCGTTGAAGTTTAGAAGACAAACACAGAATAAAGGGACAAACGGAACGGTTGATGCGCAGTTATGGCTCAATTGACCAATCCATGCGGCCAACAATAAAATTGCGGCTAATGACGACGCCGAGCATGCTATTTGACGCCAAAGTTAGGCCCGCGCATAAACCGTTCCATTTGTCTCTATTTTGCGCTTGTCTTGTAAACTTCAGCGCTCTGCGTTTTATGCTCTAAATCAATTACATTTAGTTTGGCGACAAAAGTAATCATGCGGCAGCAATAAGCAAGCAAACGTTTATTAGGCAGGGAATATTGCAATGACTGAATGAAAATTCTAAAGAGAAAGAAGAAAAAGAGCTCTTCATGGGAAAGGAAACAGTGATGTTGGCCCGTGTGTCCACGTCATCACGCTACTCTGGGGGAGGAGGGGAAGGGAGAAAAGACCTGGTAACCGTTCCGAACACAGAAGAGTAAAGAGCAGAACAAAAGTGCTAAAAAACAGGAAGTCGTCAACTTACAGTTTGAGGGAACAGTTCTTTTGATACTATCAAAAGAACTTTTCCTCATCAATCCTAATCCTCCTTTTTTTTTGCGTTCCTAATTCGACGAACTTCAGCGGAGCGAAAAAGAAGCGACGGGTTCTCTTCTCCACTCCTTCCGATGATGATGATGATGATGATTAGTGGCTCTTCCTTTGGATCGAGGCGTCGGTTGTCAGCAACCGACTTGCCTGTTTTATTCCACTTACTTGCCCTACTCCTAGCTAACCTAATAAATTTGCTTCCTCCCCCATCTCCCCCTCACCCCTGTTTTAAACTCTAATCGCTCCCACCTCCCTTCATTCTCCCCCCGCTGTTCTAAATTCTCATCCGTATGATTACTCCGCCTGCATACCCATCCCTTCCCTACTTTTCCTCCACCACCGTTCCAGTCACCTCTTCGTCACCTCTATGGCCTTAAAGTGGAGGTTCCCCCTCTCCCCCAATCCCAAAGCTTCCGCCAACGTCGTTTCTCCCTCCCCCCGCGGTGGTCGTATCTCTGTGCAGCCCCTGACAATATGGTCTATAGTTTCCCGATCACTGCCGCAGCATGCACATGTTTCATCCTGCTGCCTGTAGATAGCCGTGTATGCCCGGGTCCTTAGGCACCCCGCTCATGCTTAGATGAGCAATGCACTGCCTCTCGTATTGCCATAGAAACCTTCCTTCCTTATTTCTAGTTTCTCTGTCCTATAAGTCTCCAGGGTTTTTTTCGCTTCCATCCTTTGTGCCCACTGGTCGTCTCTGCTGCCTTTACCTGCTTTTTATCTGTTGTGTAACCCCACTTTCCCTTACCGACTTGCCGTATCGCCTGGTCAGCTGTCTAGTCCTCCGTCTCCACTGCGTATCCATGCTTCTCATATACAGGTACTTAAACACCCTCGCGGCCCATTTTTCGTCCTCCATGTCACGAAGTCGCTCCTCAAATTTTATCTTACTCTGCGCCTCCCTCGACTCGAAAGACGACTAGCCCATATCCCCCTGTACCGCTTCGTTTGTAGTTCGGCTGTGGGCCCCTAGGGCCAATCTGCCTACCACCCTCTGATTTACCTCCAGGCCCGCTTGGGTCTCTGGTTTCATGCACAGAACCGAATTTCCGAAAGTTAATCCTGGTGTCATGACCCCTTTCTAGACTCCCTTACCACCTGATATATTTTGTTTCTGCAGGCATTTTTAATAAAGTTGCTTCGCTCGCATCCCCAGAAAGCTCTATGCTTCATTATAGCCGCGTTCCATCTTCCTTTCGTCTTAAGGTGAGCCTCGTGCGCCTGCGTGCAATCTTCGGTGCGTTAGCCATACTTCTAAATATTTATACTCTTTCACCGTGGTATTTCTACTTGTTGCACTGATACTGTTTTGTGC